>CM034154.1:523553153-523569664 GCA_019776745.2 Taxus chinensis | reverse complement strand
GCTGGAGGAGGAAAGCTGACATTCTACCGTTCTGTCTTAGCTCAGTTGATTGAATTGGATGCTGACAACGCCCATTTTCTCACCTATGGGGGAATGCCCCTCTATTCACTGCCCAAGAAAAGCGACTGTTAAATTGAGGTCAGTGCAATCTGTATTGTGGGAAAATGCTTTGTTCAAGCGTGGGTTAGATGGGAGATTTTTGAAGTGTGTGGATAAAGAACAATAGAGAAAGTTGCTCTCAGCTTTTCATGATCAGCATGTGGAGGGCACTATTCATCAACGGTTACAGCTCATAAGGATACTCCGTGGAGGATACTACTGGCCTTCCTTGTTCAGAGATGCATCCAAGTGGGTTGATAAATGTGAGGCTTGTCAGACTTTGTGGGAAGACCTAAATTGGCTTCTTTGCCTCTCAAGCCAGTTGTGATTGAGGAACCATTTCAACAGTGGGGTTGGACTTCATTGGTACACTTAATCCTGCTTCTAGTGCTGGTCACACTCATGTGCTACTGCCACTGACTATTTCACCAATGGGTGGGAAGCTATTCCAGTCAAGAGTACTACTTCTGAAGTGGTGTGCAGCTTCATTAAAGAGACATCTTGGTAAGGTTGGTGTACCTAATAAGATTGTAACAGATAATGCTCCGAATTTCTCTTCAACTGAGATAATGGATTTTTGCTAGCGGTATGGCATCTCCCTGGCTCATTCTTCAGATTATTACCCCCCAGGGAAAATGGGGCAAGCAAAATCCACTAACAAATCTGGTGACTATCATAAGGAAGTTGGTCAATGAGTCTCAACGAAACTGGCACAAAGAAGCTCTATGATGCTCTTTGGGCAGACAGGATTACACCAAGAGAGCTATTGGAAATGTCTCCTTTCAAGTGGTATATGGAAGTAGTAGAAGCTCAATTGCCAGTGACAGTGGAACTGCCAGCCTTGCACCTAATGAAGGCCATTGAAGATACTCGTTTCAGAGATGCTTTGGACAAGGAGAATTATGTACCTGCACAACTGAATGAGGACAGATTGATGGTTGCTGATAGGATATCTGTTCACCAGCAAAAGGTAAAGGTCCTGTTTGACAAGGAAAGCTAGGTTCAGAATTTCCGAGTTGGAGACACCGTGCTGTTATGGGACAAAAGACATGAACCTCGTGGCAGCCATGGAAAGTTTGATTCCCTGTGGCTCGGACCTTTCAAGATCAGACACTTGGCTGGTGGAGAATTCCCTTTTTCTTGATTACATGGATGGTTCTTCTCTCCACTTCCTTATAGTGGGCAGTATCTCAAGTTGTTCAAGTCCTAGGTGATTAGGGAGTCCCTTGTATATTCTGTACAGCGTTTTTTGCTTTTCTTTCCTTTTTGTTTTGGTGTGTTGCCCTCTGTATTGGTCTGTTTTTGACTCCGTTGCCAATGGATAAGGTACTGGTCTGCTCCCTGAGTTTGTCTAAGTTCTTGCCTTGTCTCACTCCTTGAATTTATGCCAAGTCATCCCCAGAAGGAGCCAGCTGTTGTCCACTCAAAATTCCCTGCTCTAATGAAAGTAAAAATTTCAAAATTTTGAGTTTAAGTGTTTTCTCTAATGTACCGCAGTCTTGAAATTGAATTGAGAAAAGTCTGCAGTTTTTGGGTCATTTTTGTATGTATTTCGGGCCTGTCAGACATTTTTGTCCCAACTGTCCCAAGTTCCGAAGTGCGCTCTGTTCCCCGATCGGCCGAAATCTCCGAAGTTGTTCCATTTTAGGGCCCGTCGGAGCTTTTCGTCCCAACTGTCCCGAGTTCAAAATTGCGCTATGTTCCCCGATCGGCCGAAATCCCCGAACCGCGTACTTCGCTCTTTCATGTTCCAAGTGTCCCAAAATTTTCGTGCGAGTTGTTCCATTTTCGCCGGAACCGCCCGAGTCGCGTACTTCGGAACTTTTTGTCCCAAATGTCCCAAGTCAAAAAGTGCCTTTTGTTCCATTTTCGGCCGAAATCCCCGAACCGCGTACTTCGCTCTTTCATGTCTCAAATGTCCCAAGTTCAAACGGGCCTTTTGTTCCATTTTCGGCCGAAACACCCGAACCGCGTACTTCGCTTTTTCATGTCCCAAATGTCCCAAGTTCAAATGGGCCTTTTGTTCCATTTTCGGTCGAAACACCCCGAACAGCGTACTTCGCGCGTTTTTGTCCCCAATGTCCAAAATGCATTTGTGCGTCTTCTCTCCCGGTTTCGCCCGAATCGGCCGAGCTGCATGTTTTCGCGCATTCGCGTCTCAACATGTCCCAATGTGAACCAAGTGTCATTCGTACCAGTTTTTGCCGCTCTACCCAAATATCCTGTTTATTCAAATTGGTGGGTATGCATTAAATGCGCATTGATCACCCTTCTCTCTCCTCAACGGTTATGTAACGAGCAAGCCACCTTTGCAATTCTTACATTGTTTCCATGCTACCCTTGCCTCGAACCCCTGCAATTGAAAACCTAGCGCGTGTCCCCTCCCTCTGAAATTCCTTTCCGAGCCTGGTTTGCGGGTTCTGTCCACCTAGTTGCTATCAATATGGAAGATCAAAGTTTTGGAGTAGGCTTTGGAGAACTAAAGAACAGTTGGCAGAAAGGCGAAGCTTTCAAGACCGCTGGTATATCAGTTTTTAAGGATATTCATTGTCATCTCAAGATGAACTTCTGGTGTGTCCCGTTCCTTGCAAGAAATCAAAGCTAATTCAGAGCTTATGTCAAAGATAATCTATTCAAGGAAAGCTCAATCTCCAAAGAGAAAATGAAGGAAATCTGCTCTCTTCAATCTGCCGTTGGAAAAGCAAATAAAGATTATCATACTCATGTCAATTTTAATAAAGAGATGGAGAAATGTCTTGGATTCTGGACTCAGTCAACGGCCAACACGTCACTCCCTCGTGGCAGAGACATAGCTGAGGCGTTAAGGAAATTCAAGTAGCGGATTCTGAAGTCGGTGGGTCCCTCTCAGTGACTGGCCACCTGTCTTCTTCTCCTTGTTCTTTTCTCTTCTTCCCTTCTTTTTTCCGTTTCTTTGTAAGAAGTTAATGGTATTGCGATTGGCGGTCCTTAACTGTTCTCTTGGTTTAAGAAGCGGTTACAAAGAGTAACGGATTGTAAGCTATATAATGGCCTTCCTGCGCCATTCTGGAAGGAGGAAGAATTTGGCATATTTTCTGAAAGTGTAAATAGATCATAAAGAAAATCAATACAGAAGGACTTTCCATTCTTTGTCTATCTGATCTCTGTTACTCCCTAAGCTTCATTTATTTCTTTGTGAAGATCATTTGTCTCAAGTTCATTAGTCTTGCCGATTGCATACTCTTCGACTTTGCAAGCACGGTGATCTTGTATAACCAAGAAGGAACTTTGTGTCCTTGATTAATGAGTCTTTGTTATGTTAAGAAACTTTGTGTTCTAGCATATGTTATTTACAGAAATTTGTGTCTTTGAATTTCATCTTATTTATCCGATACAAATGATCTTGTTTCAATTCACTGTGACTTCGCATACATAAAGAATTACTCTGATATCTATAATTCTGCATGTTGCCTTTCTGCTCTTTCCCGTACTCTCATTTCCTCAGTCCTTTTTGTAATTGATGATCTTCATAGAAAACACTTTCGTAATATCCAAGTTTAACCAACAAATCATGTCTTGTACATTTGTAAATAGGTTCGTTTCTGAATAAGGGAACCTCTCCCATTAAAGAGGAGGGACTTCTTGTCCCCTGACTGTTGCTCTTCTTAAAAGTCCTATTTGACGACCAACAGGTGGTTCGAGTTGATTGGTGGAGAGATTCGAGGTAGATTTTGGCATGACAGAGGCAGGAGAAGGTTTGGGTGGGCCACCAAAGCAGCGGCCAGATGTGCCTCCATGGAGACGACATCACGACGAGGTAAGATTCGATCCCATTCCTCGTTTGTTAGGTAGATTTTTCTATAGAAATCAGGTTAGGGTAAAATGGGTTTTGGAGGGGAAATTAATTTTGAATTTGGGAAGAAAATGGGTGAAATAGGGATGGAGGAAGGTGTAGTTAGGTGAATGAGGGTGGGGGAGGGGTTGAGGGTTGATTTGGGTAGGAATGGGTGGGTAGTTAGGGAGAAATGAAGAATTTTGAGAGAAATAGGGCAGGGTTTTTACAGATTTTTGCCGCAATAGTGACCGACGTCGGTGGGAGTGAGCCGACATCGGTCACAGATGGGGTGACCGATGCCAGTTTTGGGAGACCGGTGCCAGCTAAGACGAACCAATGTCGATCAGTATTGAGAGAAAAATGGGTTAGGAGATGAGTAAGGGTGGTTGGGTGAGAGAGGAAGGTATTGTTGAATGAAAATAGGCAGGGTAATAGTTATTGGTGGGGGGTCAAGGGTGAATGCGGGTAAGGTCAAGGTTTAATAATGTGATGATTTGTTGGATGCAGGTGAGGGACTAGTTACGGATGTGCGATAGGTACCACCCCTGTAGTAGCAGTACGAGGGAGCGTATAGCCGAGGAGTGGTAGCCAGTTGTAGAGGTTAGCCTGATTGGGGGTAGATGCTAACAACATGTAGTCTGGGGGCCTGAGTTTGATGGTTGCTCTCATCGACAGATAGGATTCAACAACCAAACACATTCATTTTCCGACAGGTGAGATGATTATCACCTTAGAGGATGTGTATAGGATCTTGCGGTTGCCGATAGTAAGGACACATGTGTATTCGATTTATTTAGAGGCATCTGAGGAGAAAATGTTGATAGTGTTGGTGAGGGGATGACAGAGTTAAGGTTCCATATTGCCAACATGAGTTATGGAGATATGTACCGAGCCCATCCGGAGGAGATGAGGCTAGTAGTTACGATGATGGAGGCAGTGTGTTGTTTTGCACTGCCAGATGTAGAGGGTGGGAGATTCACATGATCATTGATGGGGATTCTACACAATATGAGGAGGACAGGACCCGGTTTGCATGGGTACCAACCTTCTTGGTGCAGTTGTACAGAGAGTTATGGGCCTATGGGTGATTGGCGGCGGTTCAACCTATGTTGCACCTTCCTACTACAACTGTTGGGCGTATGAGCACATCGTGTGTGGTGCGTCCAGTGGGCATGCCCCGAATTGATGCATTTGAGCTAGGTTTTGTTTGGGTGGGCTACAAGAGATGTGGTACCTATGGTTGGAGAGCACTAAGTTGTCAGGGCCTACACATGATGTAGCCTATTACAAACGTTTACTAGAGGGGTTGTCTAGCGTGGACATCATTTGGAGGCCATATGTGGTCTTCCCTTCATACAGGCAAATGGCCATGGAGCTGAATGGATTACATCTGGTGAGATGGATAGAGGGGCATCGTGTTGGCAAGCACAAGATGATCCCCATTGATAGAGTTAGGCAACAGTTGGGATTTCCCCAGGATATAACGCCACCGTTTCCATAGTACAGAAAGGATGATGTGGAGAGGGCCTATGCCTATACCGCAGTCGACGGTGCCTACAGGACAGGAAGAGTAGGTGGTAGACAAGCGGATGATGATGTCGGAGTTACAGACAGGTACAAATAGTGGTGGGTAGTAGTATAGATGCAAGTAGTACAATTGAGGCTAGGGCAGCCAGACTTGGCTACCATCACAATTCGGAGAGATGCCCTACAGGGGTAGGTAGTGACTCTGGTCACATAGTTGGGGATAGTGTAGGGATAGCTAATAGGGTCAGAGGCGGGGGTAGGCAAGACTGGCCCAGAGGATATCAGGTGGGGTGACGATTAGTCACTGGAGATGGTCATTATATTGGTTTTTTTTATAAATACACCGGCCTGCGTGACGGAGATAGTGAGGATGTATTTTGAGAGTTTTGAGATATTTGTATGGATTCGGAATCAGAGTATGCATTGTATGGACACACAGATTATATATATATATATATATATATATATGTATAGATGATGACGATATTTGTGGTATGACTGGTGTACTTGTTCTTAATTGTTGTTATTATGTATGTACTTGATGGAAATTAGGTGAATTAGGCATGATTGAGTCAAGGTTGGTTTAGGCATGATGGAGTCAGGTTGGTTTAGGCATGATTGAGCTAGGTTGGTTTAGGCATGATTGAGTTAGGTTGATTTAGGCATGGTGGGGTCATGTTGGTTTAGGCATGATTGAGTTAGGTCAATTTAGGCATGATGGAGTTAGGTTGGTTTAGGCATGGTTGAGTTAGGTCGATTTAGGTGTGGTGTAGTTAGGTTGGTTTAGGCATGATGGAGTTAGGTCATAGGCATGATAGAGTTAGGTTGGTTTAGGCATGATTGAGTTAGGTCGGTTTAGGCATGATTGAGCCAGTTTGGGTTTAGGCATGGTGGAGTAAGGTTGGTTTAGGCATGGTTGAATGTCCAAGTTGTAGGTAACACGAGGGAAAAATGTATATACAGGTTATGGTTTAAATTTCCACATATGTTCTATAATGGAAATGTGAAAATGAGAAACGAATGATTCAATGATGTGGTAAAAATGTGTATTAATTGATGTTTGTTTGGTTTAATTTCTAGTTATTGATATAAAATGGAAACTAACTAGGGTAGAATGTGAATAGGAAAGTGAAAGGGGGAATTGGTTAGGGTAAAGAGTGGCCGAGGTAACCTCCAAGGGCCCCATGCCCTCAAAGTGCTGCTTATATAACCTCGACGAAAAGGGGACTCAAGCCGATGTAGTTCTCCCATAAGCTAGGGAAGATTATGATGAAGTAGAGGAATGGGTTGGTAGGTGTTAGGCATGGGTGAATGTAGGTCATAGGCATGGTTGAGTTTAGGTCATAGGTATGGTTGAGTTTGTTTTTAATATAGGTGTCAATGATTTGGTCGTGTGTAGGATAAGCAATAAGTAATGAAGAAAATGAATAGTAAGAGGTGTGAAAAGAGCCACTTAATTGATGAGAACGCTAACGAGTCAACCATACCCCAGATGGGCTTATGAACGTAAGGACCTAAAGGCCTTGCATAATGGACTATTCTAAGGGTGAAGAAAGTCACATAATCATGAAAGTTTGTGGTTGCGGCAAGTCCCTTGAGTAAAGATGAAACTAGGATGAAAAGGCAATGAGGTGAGAATGGGTGGGTTAGCGTAACTTAGTGTACGACAACATGTTTTTTGTAGCAAGAAACCTAGGATCAAAAATAGGCAAGTCCATGACAAAAATTTCATCATTTTCTTCATTTGTTTGTTTTTTTGGGTATTTTTAATAGACTGATCAATGCGGGAAGTCTATATGGGATGAGTATAGTATCTCCTTGAGGTCTTCGCGAAGCTGATCGATGCAGGAAGCTTCTGGATATTTTTATTGTATTTCGCAATGACTTTATATAGTTTTCCTTTAATAGAGCAATCTATTCATAGCAATGGAAATAAATTGAAGAGATGTCCCTTTTGAGGGAGTCATCTTTTGCTGGAAGTTTGACTCAAGGAGTTACATCCCTTTTTATTTCTGGATGTTTAAGTCATGGACAAGACTATAGAGGAAGATTAGATTCTTGTTCGGAAGACAAAACCATAGTACATAGGAGTTAACTATGAAAGGGGTGGTTTCAAGTGATGAACAACCATGGGATTCCATCATGAAGACGAAGAAAAGTATCCATGAAAATCATGCTATGAGTAGAGCCGTGGTACTCATATTGAAGATAAGGCTGAAAGGTGACGGGTAATCACATGATTCTCGTTTAGTTGTGGATCCTAAAAAACGGGTAATATGGAAGATGAACAATGCTCAAGGGACGAGTGATCAACTGACATAAAGTGATATAGAACTTAATGTCAATAATAAAATGGTCAAAGATGTAAGGCATTGAGGGGCTTAGGTTTTGGTTTACCTTCGAGTGAAGACAAATGATAAGCACCTGATCCATAGGCATGGGTAACGATATAGGGTCCAAGCCAATTAGGAGCAAATTTACCCCGCTTACTTTTCTCTTCTTTAGTTACATGTTGATTTTCTTTCGAGATGAGGCCACTGACCTAAAAGGTTAGTTCATGAACAAGTTTTTTGTAGGCACATTTGATACATTTTTGGTAGATTTGGAGGTAGTTAAGAGCACTGATACGACGTTGATCTAATAACTCAAGTTGTGCTAAACGATCTTGGCAAAAGTCGTCGTCGTCGAGCATGTCTTATAGTGAGATGCAGAGAGATGGAATCTGGATGTTGAGAGGTAAGACAACCTCGGTACCATATACCAGAGAAAAAGGTGTGGTAGCAGTCGAAGTGTGAATACTAATGTGATAATCCCATAAGGTGAAAGGAATGTGCGTATGTCAATCCTTCCCAATATCGTTGACTACTTTCATAAGAATTTTGTTCAAGGTTTTGTTGGTCAATTCAGCTCGGCCATTGGTTTGCTGGTAATAAGGTGATGAGAAACTGAGTTAGATGCCAAAAGCATCGCATAGCTTGCGTAGGGTTTTGTTTTTGAATTGCTTTCCATTATCAGTGATGAGGTGGTGAGGAACACCAAAGCAACAAATGATGTGATGGTTGATGAATTCACATATTTTCTCAGATTTCGTAGAAATGAGGGGTATGGCCTCTACCCATTTAGTATAATATTTAGTAGTGGTTATGATCCATTGGTGGTGTTGTACAAATGGGGATTGATCTCATCGAAAAGATCCAAACCCCATTGAGAGAAAGGCCAAAGGTCTCGTGTGACCTACAAGGCATGACTAGGTGTGTGATGGAGATTAGCATGTTGCTGGAATTTCAAACAATGCTTGACATAATCACAACAATCACGGTTTAAGGTTGGCCAATAATAGCCAAGGCGCAGAATGCGTTTGGCTATAGCTAAACCACTAAAGTGATCACCACAAATTTCATTGTGGACTTCCTTAATGGTGTAGGGAATTTCAAAACTTGTAAGGCATCGTAAGAGAATACAATCGAACTCGAACTTATAAAGGAGACCACCATGATGACATAATGAGAGACACTTTTAAGAAAGGCCTGCTGTCCATTATGAGTGAGATCAGTGGGTAAAATGGAAAGGAAAAGATAGTCTGCATATTGCTTATACCACAGGTCACGTGGGTCAGGTGCTACGGTTTCGACGGAGTAGACCTCACGAGGTAAATAAGAGGGTGATTGTAGCCTTTGTATTGTGAAAAAGATTTTAGAGTCAACGGGTGAAGCAGGTATTTGAGAAGCCAAACAGGCCATGATATCTGCAAATTTATTGGTAGAATGTGGGGTGGTTTGAAGTTCATAACAGTCAAAGGTGGTCAAAAGTATATCCACGTGATGTCTATACTTTTGAAGTATCTCATTACAACACTGGTATATACCATTGACTTGGTTTACGACCAGCTAGGAATTGCCAAAGATATTTATGGACTTAACATTAAAGGCATAAGCAACCTAGAGACCTAATACGAGTGCTTCGTATTCGGCAATATTGTTTGTACAATCAAAATTGAGTTTGAAAGACAAAGGCATAGGTTCACCATCAAGAAGAATGAGGATGACACCAGCCCCACCTCCACGCTGACACTTAAAGCCATCATAGAAGAGGGTCATTTGGTAAGTGGGTTCATCTAAGGAGAGGGTAGTTATGGATTCATCTGGGAAATTGAAGTTAGAAGGCTGATTCCCGGAAAGAGGTGTGTCTGCCAGTTAGTTAGCGATAACCTGTCCCTTGATGGAATTTTGATGAATGAATTAGAGGTCGAGGTTGGCAAGAAACATAAGCCAACATGTGACATGTTGATGTTGATAGGGTTTGGCGTACATGTAATGTAAGGGGTCAGTATTAGTAATGACAAAGGTTTTGTGGTTGAGTAGGTAATGACGGAGTTTGGCAGCGATGAAAACTAAGGCTAAGCAGAGTTTTTTGGCATGGGTATATCTAGTTTCGTAGTCCAGAAGGGTACGACTTATGTAATAAATTACTTGCTCTCGGTGTTGCTCATCGTAATGAGCAAGCATGGCACCTATAGAATGGTCAGTGGCAGAAATATATAGGTAAAAGGGTTGGTCAACTTTAGGCAAAATGAGCACTGGTGGTTGAAGAAGGTAGTGTTTTAAGGCTTCAAAGGATTTATGGCATTCATCATCCCATTTGAATTAAACGTCTTTCTTGAGGAGATGATGAAATGGTTGAAAACGGTCGGAAAGCTGTGAGATAAAGCGACGAACGGATTGCAGCTTGCCTTGTAGGCTTCAAAGTTGACAGAGATTAGTGGGTGGAGGTATTTCTAGAATAGCCTTTACCTTAGCAGGATTGGCTTCTATGCCATGAAAAGAAACGATGAAACCGAGGAGTTGTCTTGAAAGTACCGCAAAGATGCATTTCTTTGGTTGTAGACGAACATAATACTTGATGAGGCCGTCAAAGATGACCTTAAGGATAGTTAGGTGTTTGGCTTAATGTTTGGATTTGGCAAGAAGATCATCTACGTAATCTTCCAATATGTGATGCATGATGTCATGGAAGATATAAGTCATGGCTCATTGGTATGTGGTACCATCATTTTTAAGGCCACAAGGCATGACGCGATGGCAGAAGGTCCCCTAAGGGGTGATGAAGACAGTCTTGTGTTGATCTTCTAGAGCTAGTAATATTTGATTGTAACCCGAGAAACCATCCATGAGTGATAACATTTCATGACCAGTAGTGAGATCGACTAGTTGGTCAATGCCTGGTCATTAACCCTTGTTAAATCAAACATTTGGGAACTGAAGCTCGATAACAAAACATTTACACAACTGTCTTAAACATTGTTTGTTTGAGTATGTGTGTTTGTACTTGTTTCCCTGTTAGGGTAGCTTGTTTACTTTCTCGTATTGCATTACATTATGTATGTTGCATGGAGTTAAGAATTTTTGGCAATGAACAAATGTTAGCATTATAGATTTTCATGTTATAATACACTTTTGTTGTATGCGTATATATAATAAGAGCCGATGACGTAGATCAAAAAGCAAAATGATGAAATAAAGTTGTTTTTACATCAACAACATGAAAGCTATTTCCATTCTCTTCAACTTCATTTTTCATCTTCATATCATTCTCTTCTATCCCAAATTTTCTTCAATATCACTTGGAGCAATAGGGATAATCTTCTATCCCCCTCCCCTTCCTTGTTTCTTCTATCTTTTTCTTTCATCTTTTCGATCGTCAATCGACCTCTTCCATCACCCCATCGACACTCGAGGGGACATCCTTCATTATACTATTTTTGCTTCTACCCCTTCAAAATTTATTTGTCTTTACTTTTCTACTATCTTTGAAGTTGCGTCGCTTACGCCACCCCAAAGAGGGGCAAATGTAGACACCTAAAATTCCCTTATGCAATTTTATTACTAAAATTTGAACTAATTATCCTCTCTTCTATCATTCTCATCATGATTAGTGATTTCTCGCTAATTAACCACGATCTCCACTCTATTTTGGTCAATTGACGACACTTCGTCAGTAAACCACCATTTTCCCTCTTTTCCTGTTAATTAAGTACATTTCGTTAATTAATTAACTTCCCCATCACTTCGGATGCCAATTAATGACCGTTCGTTAATTAATACCCACTTCTACGTGGGTTAATTAATTATTATTAACTACCAATGGGGTTTGGGTGGATCGGTTAAGATGGACGGTTGTGTCTGGATCCACCCATGTTCAAACCCCATTAGGCATGATCCCTTCGGGGTGGTTTATTAGTGGTGGGAGGTGTTACATCATCGGTGGTTCTGATTGGCGGTGGTGGAAAATTTGCATCATCAGTGCAGGTTCAGTGGTTGTGGTTGGTGATTGTGATGGATTAATTGTAATATCTTGTCTGAGGACATTAGTACTGTTAAGGGAGGGGACCCAAGAACCCCCTGGTTCATAGCTCTGGTCAAAAGCATTTAACTATAAATTATTATTATTATTAATTAATTACGCTCGCTACTCTAAATCAATAAATCACTGTGTATTGGATCAAATTCCCCTCTTACATCCCCTAAATCATACTAATTCTCCTTTAATGGGCTTCTATAAGCTTACATCTACCTATTAATTAATCACACTTGATTAATTAAAACACCCCTCAACTCCCATGAGTCACTAATGACAAATTAAACTCTTCTAAATTAAGGTTACCTTTTCTAAAGCAACCTTATCCATTCCTAATCTTGCTTTACCCTTATCCCACATGCACTAAGATGCAAAGCTCTCTTAAACATGCAAGCTATATAAAGGACAAAGCTCCTTCATCTAAAAGACACACCATGCTTTGAATAGGATAAACTATAGGAATTTTTCTTTGAGAATTTTCCATTGATTTGGATTAGCTTCTCTATCTTGCATCCATTCACTAAAAATTGAGTAGTATGGGAAGATCCAAAAATGGCCTTGTAGCCATTTCTTGGTGAGATTTCATCCTCAAAATTTGAGGTCAACAACATCCCATTTGATTGTTTATGATCTTCATAGGTTCATAGTTTAAGTTAGAAATCTTAGAGAGTAGGAAATGGCTTAACACGTAGTTTGATTTATTCATACATTGAAGAATTTGTTTCCCATAAGCTCTTATCTTGATGGTTTTTGTTAGATTAACATAGCTTTGAAGCTATTAGATGTTAGTTTCAATTCATATTAGGTTAGTTAGTTTTACATGAACACATATACAAGCCATTTCAAAACATATCTTCGGACATAGGGAGCACATGTGAGGAAATTACTTCAAATTGGAAGCTGTTGCAAAACAATTATTGATCGTGGCATGTCAACTAGGATCTCGTTTTGGATGATCAATCTTCAAAAGAAGAATATGTTGCTAAAGATGAAATGACGTGGACATCCACTATAATGGATGAATGGGAACTTCTTTCACAACATCATCCCCAAAATCATATGACCCATGATAGCCTAGACATGTTAGGCCACTGAGAATTTGACATACATTACAATTGGTTTGAGCATCATGTTCCTCTCACTTTACAAAATACCGGTCCATCTTTCATTAAAGAAAGCAATAGTATTGTTGAAGTCCCTTTCAATCACTCAACTTACATACCACCTTCTCTTCCTTTTTCTCATGCACAAAAATTAGCTTTTGATACTATTATTCATTAGTTCATGCACAAAAAACAATTGTTGTTTCTTAAATTAATAATTCAAGGTACTATTGGGACTAGTAAATCATATCTCATAAATACTATTAGATCAACATTATCTTCAACAATACATTCAAATTGGTCACCTCTTTTAGTGCTTGCACCTATTGGAATCACCGCCTTCAATATCTCTGCATCTACCATTCATGTTTGCCTACACACTCCAATTAAAGATATCAAACCACTTGAAGGATAGGTGCTAACATCTCTTAAAGACCCCCTCAATCATGTTCGAAATATTCTCATAGATGAAATGAGCTCCATTGGTCCCAAGTTACTAACGAAGGTCGAATACTACCTTCGTGAAGATTTCCCTCGCTTCAAAGCATATATTTTTGGTAATGGATCCATCATTCTTTTCAGTGACCTCAGTCAATTGCCTTCTGTTAAGGACATCCCGTCATATACTGGCCACTCATATGGTGCTAACCTATAGAGAAGCTTCCCTACTTCAGTTACGTTAAGAATAGTCTTCCATTAACAAGGTTCCACTCCATATCAGGTGTCTTTTCACCAAATTTTGCTCAACATTCGAGATGCAGATCCCCATACCGAGGATTGGGAGACACTTATGTTGCGCACAAATAACCACTTGAATGAACAAACTCTTGCTTATTTCCACTTCGCTCCACATTTGTTCACAAAGAATGAGCTCGCTGACCACCACAACCTCAACATGTTATAGTCTTTGAACCTTCTAACCACACATTGTATTGCATAGATTATAAGATAAGACATCTTCGTAGATCCAGATGATGATCAACTGCAATAGAAAAAACTTCTCTGTAAACATCAAAAAGTAATGCTTACAGTTAATTTGTGGGTTGAAGTTGGCCTTGTAAATGGTTCAATAGGCACAATCGTTGACATAGTCTACAACCAAATCAACTTCACCACCAGATCTCCTACTCTTGTCATCATCAAATTTGACAAATACATAGGCCCTTGTTGGGATGCCACCAACCCTTTGTATGGTTCGTTGCCGCCATCTCCAGAGGCAATCACAAGCAACCTACCTGTAAAAATGGCTTGGCATGTAAACTATCTGTGGGCGAAAATTTTTTTGGGTGGACAAAATTGTGGATTTCTTGCCAACGCTCTAGGATCTAAGTCCTTCTACTGGATCGTGTAGATGTCGTATATACATGCACATGAAAATGTGGATTGCTTGTGTGGCCTTTCGGTCAGAGATCCAACAGGGGCACTCCACTAACCCTGCAGAAAATGCTTGCAGTTATCTGCAAGGGGGGAATTTTTCTATGAAGGTGGAAAGGGAGTGAGAAAAGAGGTAGGAGAACTAATGCTGCAGGTAGAAAATCAATTCCTGCACACACACTAGTTAGAAACTTCAACACATGCATTTATGGAAGAAACAACTCTGTAAATGGAAACAAGACGAGATAAGATTGCGATCTCAAAGTTTCTAAAATCCTCAGCAAAGAGGCTAACAAAACCTCTTCCTTGTTTTGATGCTCAGACAAAAGTTGTAAATGATGTGGGGAAGGGAAGAATTTGAGAGTGGAAGGAAGTAAGAAGAAAAATGGCTATCTCCTTTGCTTTCTCTAAGTACAATGCACTCGTGGGTTTACAAAGATAAATTGCCAACCCTTATAATGGCGTGAAGAAGCCATTAAATATCTTGCAAGAAACGGTTACAATTCTTCTTTGTTAGTAAGAAACAGTTACCATCTTTTCAAGCATCTACGTCCGTTCCGATTCTTGATCCGCAAAGAAACGCCAATGGTGGAAAAAACCAGACTTTTCAAATGCATCCGTTACACTCATTTGCAACTTTGAATTTGAACCGTTCATCTTGCCCTTGAAACTTCAACCAAAGCCACCCATGTGGGAGAAATTTACTGAGCGGGCGTGGAGGATTCCTTTTGCATTTTGTGACTTTATAGGGATTTGGCATTTTAGAACATTTGGCCTGCTCACCCCGCTTTGATATGGGTCTTGACATGTGGCCTCACTTGAGTGGAGACAGAGTCGCGGGCCACTTTTATAATTTTACCTTTTTCTAATGTAGGCTCAAAAACACAAATACTCCACCAACCTGCTCCCACTTTGACTTTCCACGGCGGGTCAAGATTTAACTTTTTCCTTTGTGTTGGTGAGGCTGCAGGTCACTTTTAACTTTAAGCCCCCTTTGATGAAAAGGCTCAAACCACAAATTGCTCCGGCGGCCCGCGTCCCCGCTTTGACTCTTTTCATGCAGGCTCAACATTTGACTTTTTCCTTGAGCTTGATGGATGCGCGGGCACTTTTTGCCTTTTTAGGAGCCCTTTTTGAACAAGCTCAAAATACACAAATTGCTTCGCCAACCCCGCTTCCTGCGTTGACTTTTTCATGCGGGCTCAACAGTTGACCTCTTCCTTGGTGTTTTTGGCGGGGTGGGCGGGGGACTCGTTAACTTTAGCCCCGTGTGCTAAAAAGGCTAAAAACCACAAAACTGCTCCCGACGGCCCAGCCCCCCCCCCTCCCTGCGTTGCCTCTTTCGAGCGAGCTGAACATGTGATTTTTCTTATGTTGTGCCACCAAAAAGAAAAAAAAAACCAAAGAACACTAAAAAAAAAAAAGCCCCCCCCCCCCCCCCTTCCCCCCTTCTCCCCCCCGCTCTCCCCCCCCTTCCCCCCCCCCCTTCCCCCCCACCCACGTTTCCATCCCCCCCTCTCTCCCGCCTTTTCCCTTCTTTTACCCCCTGGGGGAGCTGCGGTTCACTTTTTTAACTTAAGCCCCTTTGAGGAAAAAGGCTCAAAAACCACAAACGCTAGAAAACAAACTTCTTCGACGGCCCGCCTTCAATGAGAGATGGCCGGCGTACCCGGGGATAATGGACCAAAATTTGGACGGCGAAGAAAACGCCGTCTTTCCGACTGTGGACCACAATGCAGCAGAAGAAGAACAACTCCACCATTTTGGGCCAAGGTTGCAATGGATCTTTTGCGAACCAGGCATTGAAAACAGACAAGGTTGACGACCCTGGCCATGCAGATTGAAAAATTTCATTCAAATGAGGACAACAATAGAATTTTCCAATGTACAATGGGGGAACGAAAAGGGAGGATCAACACGCAATGGAAGGTGAAAACAACTTCAAAGCATGAATTTCCTATCTTTTTAGACTAGCCCACGGTCTTGAACACTGGTGTGAGGGGCGTGACGCAAAATGGTGGAAGTGAACGTAAAAATGAGGGGGGGAGGGGGAGGGGGGCGGCCGACACTAATCCACACAATCCCAGGCCATACCGTGGGAAATCCATGTTGAGATTGGTGACATCCGAAAGACACGGGCGAAATACACGACAAGGCAAAGGGCGCAAGGAAAGACCGGCGAAGGTCCCCGCTTTTTCTTCGAAATGGTACTCGGAGATGTCTCCTTGTGCCTCTTTTTA